>JAVSCE010001585.1:0-16344 GCA_032199065.1 Smutsia gigantea | reverse complement strand
TGGCTCTCGGATGTGCAGCCACACTCCTCACATACATACAGCTTGGCCCGCCGCTCCTTGTAGGCATACTTCTGCTGCACGCCATGGATCTTTTTGAGATGAGACTCCAGAGAGCAGCGCTGTGTGAAGGCCTTGTCACACAGGCTGCATTTGTAGGGCCGCACACCTGCGGAAGCATAGGGCCAGGCATCAGGGACCCCGGGGAGTCTGTTGGCTCCTGCCCGGACACAGAGGGCAAACCAACTGACTCTGCAGAAGAAGAACGGACGGAGGCCTGTCTGTCTGCAACACCCGAGTGGCCTAGCTGATGAGCTGAGGCCTCTGCCCTGGGCTCCCAGACGCCCCTCCCAGGCCACCGGTTCCCAAGTGAGCAGGGCTAAGGCAGGGGGCCCCGCTCACCGGTATGGGTGCGGACGTGCCTCTTCAGGTCGAAGGTGTCATTGAAGCCCTTCCCACAGTAGGTGCAGAGGTGTCTCTTGACGTCGTTGTGACACTTCATGTGGCGATTCAGCATGCGCTGGTAGGTGAAGGCCTTCTGGCAGATGTGGCAGGTGAAGAGGTCTCCACTGGGACTGTCCCCCAGGGTCACCTGTGGGCGAGGATGGTGTTTGTGAAAGACATCCAAGAGTTGGGGCTGCAGGTGGGCAGACCGGAAGGATGCAAACACGAGCCCCCAGGAAAGCTGTGCCCATCTGCCAGAGGCCACCCCTGTGCCGCTGGCTCACAGAGAGCAGCGGTGGTGGGGCAGGAAGCAACCTCTGGGTCAAGGGTCAGCTTCCTGTGGGTCCCCAAGTCCCCCTTCAGGGTTGCTATGCAGCCCCTTTGCCACATTTATAGATGGGCACCTAACCACCTAGAGAAGCAGCCTGATTCACCATTAGCAACTCTGCCTGCTAGAAGGTTCTCCTTTACGGAGCCCAAATCTGCATCTCTCTCGTTTCTGCTCTCTGCCCTCATTCTATGCCTTACGACAGAGGAAAATGCCCATGACCTGGTCTCTGTAGAAGCCTTTCCAGGCTGAGGCCAGCACTGTGAGCCCGGAGTGCCCTGCAGGCCAGCCCGGTCCCCTGGCTCCCCTTGGACCAGGCCTGATGTGGTTCAGTTTGATCCCATTGCCGCTGTGATGACCCTCTTGCTTACAAAGTTTTTTCATTTTTTTGGTAATTATGGAAAATCTTAGCTCTCTTCAGAAGTGGAGATGAGTACCATGGGCCCTGTGCCTCACTCAGGGCCAGTCTTGTTCCATCTCACGTCCCTACCTCCCCCCAGCCTGGGTCATTCTGAAGCAGATCCTGGGCACCCCAAGCCCTTGGGAGGCACACTGCCCAGAGTGGTGGCAGCGCTCTCTGGGCCGTGCAGCTAGCCCAGGGAGGCATGGCCTTGATCTCCTCCTCTGCTAGCTTCTGTGGGTGGCTCGTGCTTTGTGGATGGCCGTGTCACACTGGGTGCACCCATCACACATCTTACTGCTGCTGGCACTTGGGGGTGCCCCGTGCTGCTAGCCGGTTGTGTACCCCTGCTGTCCTGCGCCTCTGCTCTCCCCACACCCTCCCTACCCGCTGGGGCACATGGCTGAGAAGAAGGGCCGAGGGGCTCAGGGTGCTGTGCCAGCTGCCCAGCATTTCTTGATGGTTCCCCTCTAGTTACAACACCCACTCGGCCTCTGCAGGTAAGAGAGGAAGCAGCAGCATTTCACGGCCAGTTTCCTTTGGCCTTTTGGCACCCAGAATAGCGCTTTGAAAAGAACCCTCCCACCACATCACTGCTGCCAGGTGTGGCCAGATCCTGGAGCTGTCAGGAATGCAGGCCCAGCCAGGGACAGCCCTGCACAGGCCTCAAGCGCCAACAGGGCTGGAAGTGACACACTTGGGTGAGGGAGACTGCCGGGCACTGGCCTCAAGGGACAGTTAGCCACCAAGTGCACTGCAGACCTCACTCTGGATGCAGCACAGATGGGAGCCCAGGGGAAGGTGCTGAGCTGGGCTCACACCTGCCTGCTCTTCCTAAGACTTCTGTGTAAAGATGTGGCTCCCCTTAAGGCCAGGAATGCAACAACCCCCAGAATGGACTCCAAAGTGCATCATGTCTTTCGAACTCCCTGCTTCTTCCCAATGCATGATGCTGTCACTCTGGACCTGCTACTCTTCTTTTCCACTTCCATCTGTGCCTCAGCTAGGTTCACTTCTCTGCAGAAACCTGGACCAGATCCAAGGCCAGCCTCTGCCTGGATCTCATGTGCTCCATGGCTCATGGGCTGGACACAGCTCTACATACATGCCCCTGGCCCTCGGAGACAGTGTGAGGGTTAGTACCTTCATCTTGGTGCGCAGGAAGCCATGGTCTCTGCTCTGGGGGTCTGCCAAGCAGCCCATGTCTTCCGAGGGCAACTGGGCCACCACACAGGGCCCAGCGGCCACACTGTAGCCGGAGTCTCGAAGGCTCGTGTCCAAAGCCAGGGGGCAAGAGGGGGGTTCAGCCACCGATGGCTCTGGCTCCTGATAAGGCTGTGGTGGACAGATGCCCAGGCTGACT
Organism: Smutsia gigantea; assembly: GCA_032199065.1. NCBI lineage: Eukaryota > Metazoa > Chordata > Mammalia > Pholidota > Manidae > Smutsia > Smutsia gigantea. The sequence goes on along the minus strand of JAVSCE010001585.1, from coordinate 13,812 downwards.
GCGGAGAGAAGAACAGCCAGGTGAGGGGCTTGGCGGAGGAAAGAGGATTTGAGGTCTTTCCGGAAGGCTGCCTGGCAAAATGAGCTGGCTGTAACCTTAAGCCTTCTCCCGCCCCTTGCAGGCATGTGGTGGAGCAGGGCTACCCCCAGCCCACTACACGCAGCACCTCCCTCCCACCCCATTAAGGTAATTACAGGTGACGCCAGGCAAGCGCCCCAGCCCACAAGCCTGCCCGCTGAGTAATTTGTGTCTTAGCGGAACTGGGAGGACTGAACCTGCCCTGCCAATTATCCCCGTAGAGCTGTCTGCCCGGCCCACCTGGGCCAGTCCCTCTGGATTCCAGGCGTCATCCATGTTCCCGCAGGGACAAAGGGCACCACTGGAGGCTCAGGGACTCATCCCTACCTCAGAAGGGTCCCTGGTATTCTGGGCCACTCTGGGCCTCTCCTCCAGGCAGATTTAGCTGCTGGCCGTGGGGGATTGGGTGGTCCTAGCCCCTTCCCCTCCTGGCCTGTCACAGCCCATCAGGACTCCAGGCTCCCCACTCCCGCTGGCCCAGCTTGGCAGGCAGACAGGCTAGGTAGGGGTGGGGAAGGGAGCAGGTCAGGGCGCGGCAGGTGGATGTGGCGGCAGCGTAACAGTCTCCTGGGAGGCCTGCCCCGACATTATGCAACCCTCCCCCACAGCAGGGACCGCTCACTGCGCACAGGGAGGGCTGGGCTCCCGCCCTCTGAGGCACCGATACCTGGCAGCCCTTTGACACGGCCACTCCCCATGGCAGACACCTCACACTAAACGGAGCCAGAGAGGCTTGGCCCTGGTGCTGAGTAGAAAGGAGGAGGAGCTGCCTGAGCGACACAGAGAGGAGGGAAGTCTCAAAGCCAAAGGAGCTGGAGCAAGCCATCTAATGTTTCAGTTTCGTCAGTATTTTTCTTCCAAAGTGGCTAACCTCTCTATGTAAAACCCTAAGCTAGGAATATCCAAGCTTCAGGAGGAACACCATGAGGGGTGCAGGAATTTAAGGATGAGTGAGCTTTAGGGAGAGGCACTTACGAGGTTGAGTCAGGGTCTCAGATGCACACATAGGGCCCCCTGCACCCACCACCAGTAGCTGGTGACAGAGAGGACGAGGACTCAGGGCAGGGGGGCCCCAGGCAGGAGGGGCGCTGCCCTCACCTCCTCTGCCTGGACACTTCGGGTGGGTGACCTGGAGGCACACAGGGACGTGGGGGAGGCTGAGAGGTGTGCTAATGGAGAAGAGTAAGTATGAAAGCACCAAAGTTTCAGGACAGGCCCCTGCTCTCGCCCCCTCAAAACAACAAAGGTGAAGAATGCACCTGCCCCAGCCCAGAACCCGTTCTGCTGGCACTGGCGTCTGTCTGCCCAGAGACTTTAACGAGCCACCGCATTTGGGGAGTTGATTCACCAGTGCCTGGCCCTGGCCTGGCCTCTGAGCTGGCGTGGCGCCTCGGTCCCAGCCCTGGAAGCTGGATGTTAGGCCCAAGCTCTTGGGGGTCCCTCTGGCCTTCCCGCTGGACGTCTGTCTGTGCACATGGGCTGGAGGCTGGGGACTGGGGAGGGCAGGGTGTGCCAGAGTGTTGGCAGTTTCGGATGCCAGTTTACCAGCTAGTGGAGATCTTGGCGGAGAATTCAAAGCTGGATGACAATTTCCATTTCTCAACCCAGGTAGAGGCCAATGGGACCTCTGCCGTCTTCCGTCTCGGTGTCAGATAGTGTAAGGAGGCTCCCAAAAGTTGGAGCCTGGCCACCCACGACACATGGAGCAACACGGGGAGGAATGACAGCAGGTGAGGGTTAACTGGCTTGTGGCCAAAGCCAGTTGTCACTCTTGGCTGCTTTGTTCCTCTGGCGGTGGGTGGGGGGTGGGGGGTCATGGTTAGGGTTCTAAGGATCTGAGCCAGTTTGGGAGGAGGCCTGTGCCTGCCTTTCCCGTTCCACAGAAACCCTGAAACGGTGGTGCTGAGGAACTGGGCCTCATCTGGCCTCAGTACTGCCTCTACCCAGGAGGGGCAGGTGAGGCTGGACGGGCAGCCACACGGCTGCCAGGGTGGGGATGTCTGCCTCATCCACCCACCCTGCCAAACCGGTCTTCCTGCCGCGCCGTGAACGTGTCCCTGCTGCTACCGCGCGCCCAGGGACTACTCATTGGTGTGCTGCTCCTGTCCCTGGGTGTCGCCAAGTGGCAGGAGGCACGAAGCAGAACTGGTTGGGCCCTGCTTGTGCTGCTCTCTGTCCCCTAATTAGATGCTTCCGGCAAGGCAGCAGCCTCTGTGGCTACTCATCCTGCCCACAGCTGTGGAGTATGGCAAGGCCGGAGTAGCCTGGCCCTCTCCTCACTCCCTCAGGGGTTCACGGGTTCCCCTTCTGGTGGCCCAATTTGCCTCCACCTGGCTGGCGTTGAGGGCATGGGCCCCGCCTCACACTCAGCAAGTCCCCTCTCTCTTGCATTAAAAGCTGGTGGCCCAAATACTGGACAGAGTACTAGGTCCTACCCCACCCAGGCTTCAGGGCACAAGGCCTGCTCCCCCCCTCTCTGGGGAGAATAGGTGAGGCAGATGTGAGGATGCCTAGCCTCTGACCACACACGGCCAGTGCAGGCCGACTTGGAGGTCAGGGTTGAGTTCAGCTCTGAATGGGGGACCCCTGTGACAGCACAGCCCAGGTTGGGATTAGGTGGCCCCTGCACCCTTATCAGGAAGGGCGGGGCCCCCTGTGTCCTTCTCCCGCAGCCCCAGCAGGTCAGCTGGCCGTGCCCAAAAGGAGGCCAGGGCCAGCCAGCTGGCAGAGGCAGGCAGCCCTGCAAACACAATGGGCTTGTCTCTCGGCCTGCTGTTTCCATCCTGTGAATGCCAAGTTTTTCTCCCAGGCAGTATCTTTTCCCCTTTCCCAACCACTTTTCATACCGTGTCCATAAAGAAGTTAAAGCCATGCACTTCAGCCTTCAACCTGGGTGGACGGCCGGAGCAGCGGGAACGGTGCTGCATCTGCACCCACCAACCCTCCAATCTAGCCCGACACTGGACCCCCGTGGGATGGCGCATGCTTGCTGAAGGTGAACAGCATCAACTGGAGCCCTGACATCAGCAATAGCCACTCTTTGCTCCCATCTTCCCTGTGCCCAGAGGACTTGCCCCCCAACAGCTCTCTCTGGGACCAACGGCCTGGCAGCATTCCACCTCAGGTCACCCAAGCTGGGGAAAAATGGTTTGGCAGCTTGGGTGACAGCTCCCCTTGGGACAGGCAGGAGTGCCATGTAGTCCATGGCTGGGCCAAAGTTGCTTTCTGTCCCATCCCCAACCTGGCTGGCTGTTCTCCCAGCCTCCCCTTCTCCCGGCTCCAACTCCTTACCACCACCACCACCCTGATGCACTCTGTGGCCCAAAGCCGACTTTCTCAGCCTTTCTAACCCAGCCTGGAAAGAGGCTGCCCAGGTGCCCATCCTGCCTGGTCAGAGACAGGCTGAGGACTCTTCAGTCTCCCCTTCTGCCTGGCTGCCTCCCCAGGGTGCGTATGTATTGACAACAGACTCAAGGAGGCTCTGAAGCAGGGGAGGGGTGGCAGGGGGCCTAGAAGGAGCCCTGGGATGCCCCTGGCTGGGCGCATGTCAGTCCAGCTTCCAGGCTCCCTCGGGTGCCTTCCTGGCCTTGCAGGCTTGGAAATCCCAGCTTCATCCCTATTCTTGAGTTTCACCTTTAGTCCAAGAGACGGAATTTATCCCCAGGCACAGACGCCTGGGTTCCTCTCCAAGAAACCAGCATTTCTCCCAGGTCTGCATGGCCAGTATTTACATACAGAGAAGCACCAGGGAAGGGAAGGGCTGGAGGTGAAGGCCTCCACCACAGCTTCTGGGCCTCAGGGGCCCAAACAGATGACAGTGAAACCACAAACCCTCCTTCCAATGCTCCCAGCATGAGCGGAGCCATCACCCTCCCTTGCAGCCTTCCAACCCTTGTGCCCACCTCTGGGCTTTTCTGTAGCTTTGGGAGGAGTGAGGGAAAGGTTCTGCTCCTGGGGGTGCGACTTCTAGAACTGGGCCTCAGGGGGAGAGGATGAAGTGTGGGACCAGCCCAGGGCCCTGGATTCAGGGCTGCCAGGTGGGGCCCAGCTCCTCAGTCAGGAAAAGCTTCTCCTTCCAGGCGCTCTCTGAGCTTTAAGGGCCTTAGTGGGCCCTCACAGGAAGTCAGACCTCAAAGGCTTCCCTGTCCCCCAGGTCCCCTCCCCCACTGCAGTGGGAACAGGGTCAGTGCTTAGCTGGTCACAACGTGCTGAGTCCCTGAGGTGAGGTGAAGGAAACGTGCCCAGCCAGCTCCTGGGGTCACGGTCGGCTGGTGATGGAATGGCCCAGCCAGGGAACAGGCCACCACAAAACACACTTCCCACTCTCCAGCCATCTGAGGCACCCAAGCGTGGCCCAAGAACATTCCCTTTCTCATTTCCAAATACTGTGGGAAAACTCTCCAGGCCGCTTTTAAAGGCAAAATTAAGTTCTTTGACTTCTACACTTACAACCCCATAAGACTTTCCCTCACCAGAGCAATGAGGGCAAATTCTCACTTTCACTCTCCAGGTTAGACCCCCCCCCCCAACTTCCCCACCATCCCAGATGATCCCACAGAGTGAGTGGCCTGCACATCATCCCTCACCTGGACAGCAGCAGCAGGTGGCGCAGACCCCCCAGAAGCCCTCTTCACCTATGGATGCCCCAGGGTTCAGGTCTCCCATGCCACTCCCACTGTGGCCACCACAGCTGTGGCGGGGAAAATCACTAGGACGCAAGGAAGTCAATGATTTGAACAATCGGAATTTCTTTGTCCTTTGTTAAAGTCAACGCATGATCTGTTAGTGACTGGGATGTGAAATAAAGCTAAAAATAACAGCACACTGAGTCTCTGCAAGGCTCAGCTCACCTTTAACACAGTCCAAGTTCAGTTTATCAGATCCCAAGGAGCAGCTAAGCAGCAAGACAAACACAGGTGAGGGAGGAGGCAGGAGTGAGTCGGGGGCTTGGTCCCTAAGCAGGCCCTTTGCGGGTGGAACGCCAGTGCACTCACCTGGGAACTTGGCGAAGCAAGAAATTTAACAGATTCCTGGGCCCACAACCTGATCCACCTCAGATGAGAAGGCAACTCACTTCTCTTTTTGTCTCCCCATGGGGGTCATCAGGGACTGTTGGCACATTCCCTTTTTTTTAAGGAGGCTGTTGAAGAGGGCCTGCGCTTGAGATAAAGATAAGCTGTGAACATCTAGCCAGTGCCCCAGACCATTGGATCCTGGTGGCCAAAGATCTCACCACTACACCCTGTGACTCCAACAATTAATTTAGGAGAGAAACTGAGGCACAAGCTCTCACAGGGCCCCTCACGGAGCTCACTTCACCACTTTACTACAAGGCCTGGGGCGGTGCCCTGGGGCCTGCAGATCAAGGGTCAAAGTCGGTTGGTTAATTACCACCTCTACTCCACTGGGCAGGGTGTTCAGGGCATCCCTCGCCCCACCCCCAGGTCTGGGGAGAGGGAGTTCGGAAGGAAACTGGCTTTCTCCTGACCAAAGAGTTTGTTGGGGGCAAGGGGTTGGGGGGATATGCCAGAAGGGAAAGACATGTCTGTAGGGCTTCCAGAGGAAGATGCCACGGGAGGAAGAAATAACTCAGGTTACTCATTCTAAGCGGACTCCGACGCTGTCAAGGCGTCTTCCAAAAATAAACTGGGTGTATGGCTTCCCTGGGGCCTGCCTGGTCCTCTGGCTGTGGGGTGGGCTCCCTAAAGCCACTTTCTGCTCAGTCGTGTCCTCTGCGAAATTAAAGGGCGCGAGTTTCTAGCAGATGTGAGATCTGATCCCACCTCTGTCTTCTGGACTTGCTGGGCGCCTTCCCCACTGTCTCCTCAGGCCCTCGTCGGCTCGAGCCTCCCCGCGACCTTCTGGCTACCAGAATGGAAAGGAGACGGAGAGACCAATGAAGGTGGCTTAAGCTCTGAGTCGTTTCTTAGATTTTGCACAAACCTCGGCCGAACTCCAGCACGCTCCCTGCCTCCCAAAGTGGCATCGCTCCAGTGACCTCCTCCCGCCTCATAAAAGTCCCGACTTTCTGGATTTATGACGAGAGATTGGAGGGTCGCCTGAGCTGTGACACACCCCGTTGCCTCCCCTGCGCCGCCGCTCGGGCCGGTGGAGGGGAGGGCGGCACCGCGCGGGCCCGCGCGCCTCGGATGGGATCGGCTCTCGCCCCCACCTAGCGGCCCCCGCCCGCACCCGGCGCCTCCCCCGCCCGCCTCCCCTCTTTTCCTCTCCCCTCCCCCCGCGCCCCGGGCTAACGGGGCCGCGGCCGCTTAAACATTAAACAGGGCGCCCCAGCTGCGCCGGCGGTTGGGCTCCTTGCCGCAGCGTCCCGCACGCCCGCCGCCTCGACGGGGCCCTGCCGCCCCGCAGGCGTCCCAGGCTCGAGGGCCGCCGGCGGGGGCTGGGGCCCTGCGGGCCGGGCGCTCACCTGGCACGTAGATCTCGCCGCGCTCCTCATCTGGGAGCTCGCTCCAGTTCCTCTTGCACGTGGAGACGCACGGCTTCTTCACCAGAAACGCACGGGGCATTTTCGAATCCTCTTCGAAATCCCCCAGCACTGTCCGCTTCCGTAGCTGGAGCCGGGAGCCGTCCCACCTTTCCCCGGCGGCGCTGGAGGCGGGCGGGGGGAGGGTGGCAGTTCAGCGAAGGAGTCGCCGAGGCGAACCCACGTTCCGCGGAGACACCGTACCCGGGACGGGCACGCCGGGGTCCAATTCGGCGGAGCTGTTGCCGGCCTCCCTCCGAACGAAGTCTCTTGCAGCCAGGTGCACCGGGCGGCGGAGGCAGCGGCAGGTAAGCGTCTCCCGCTCGACTGGCGTCCCCCGCGGCCGCTCGGGAAGTCTTAAAGTGCGAGCCGGACGGACGGGTTCACGCTTTATTGGCTCGCGGCGGTGTGTGTTGGTGGCTGGGGCGGGCGGGTGGTGATCCGAGCTAATTAGCTTGGAGTGGCCCTGGGAACGACGGCGCATGCGTTGGGAAATAACGGTGACAACCCACCTATTTGTTACCTGTCGAACCAGTTTCCATTCCGTTGCCGGTGAGGTGGCCTCGCGGCCTGGGCGGGGTGGCCGGGCGGAGGCGGTGGGATAGAGGGGCGGGCGGACGCAGGGCACCCAGCACCCCGCTGCCCAGCTAGCCTGGCCGCCGCTCGCCGGGGCCCTCCCAACCCTGACTGCGACCATTGGCAAGCGGGAGTTTCAGAGTTTCGAGGTTTCCGAGGGAGCAGGGGAGGGGAGGCGGCAACGTTATTTGCACCCGCGCTCGTGTGCTCAGAGGGTGACGAAATGAAACTCGCCCAACTGGGCCTGGCCTGGCTCTGCACGCCCTGGGCTCCTGGGGAGGCGTGAAGCCGTCGGGCGGGAACGGGCGGCCCGGCCCACACTTGTTCAACCGGGCCCGTGCCCAGGTGGCCCCGGATCCCAAAGGCCTGGCTGAGCAGTTCGTGGTTCAGCTTAGAGGTATTTGTTGGGCACCGGCTCCGTGCAGACAGGTACGCGGGGCGGCAGGAGGCAGGCCAGCGTGCGGGCGGGGCTGCCCCCTCCACCACACAAAGTGGAGAGCACCTGGCGGGCGCCGGTGCTGATCGCTGCCCAGAGCCAATCCTCTGGCCTGGAAGTGTGGAAGGCTTGTGGAGGAAGGGACATTTAAACCTCTCTGAGCTCACTGAGATCCCAAAAGACCCCAGGGCCTTAGTCATTGGGGCTGACACCCCCACAAAAACACTCCTCCTTGTCTCAGATGGCCAGATTTGCAGCAAGGCCGGAGGTGAGCAGAGGCCTGAGGCCTCCTGAAGAAGTCAGGCCAAACCACCCTTGCCAGGTGGCAGCCACAGCAGGCAAAGGGATCCTGTCCCCGTCCCCCATAGCCCACCCTTGGCTGAGGATTAGCCTGGGGCCCCTCTCCAGCCATTCATCATGCTCTGTCTAGTCCCCAGGCTCAGCTGGAGGGAGGCCCACCGTCCTCACAAGCTGGGGAACATTTGGTGGCTTCCATGAGGCACATTACTGTGACACTTTGGCCACTGGCCACAGCCGGGCTTCTCTCACTAGCTGACCTAGTAAGGGCAGGGATGGGACCCCTTCCTCTTTTTAGCTCTCCTCCTTTCCCAGCATAAAATAAACTAACATTTCAGAGTCCCTACCACACATACACCTTTCTCACATATTAAATGTTTGCTGGAACAGATTAGGAGGAAATGAGTCTGATAAGTGAATGCACACAGTTCAAAAGTCAGGAGTGTAAGAGGAGCAGCTTGCTGATGGTAGACTTTCAGGCAGGCCCTGTACATCCCCAGCAGGCCTGCTGAGGTGTACCCCTTTGGGAGGGGAGTTGGGGGCAGATGGGCCTCCTCCACTTCTTCCTGGAGTCTGGGAGTTTGGCTCACATATGACCAGGATGACCATGGATACAAGAGGCAGCCTTTCTCATTGGGGGAGCAACTCAAATGCCTCCACTTATGGAAAGAATGTTACACAGTATGTGGAAGAGGCCCCACAAGGGAGGGACATACATCCATGCTGTCTATTGCTGTATCTCCAGTATCTACAATTATGCCTGGCACACAGTGAGTTATCAATAAACATTTGTTGAATGAATGTCCTATTTTTCTTGACTCATGTGACCCGTCCAGACTTTCATGTTTCAACTTTTGGTAGAGGCATGAACATACAGCACATTTCTTTATTATAAGGAAAGCAATGGTACAAGTTGAGGGATCAAAGGTGTCAGGGAGAGACTAGAGAGTGGTGGGACTGTGCAGAATGTGCCTCTCTAAAGGGGTATTGACAGTTGTGTCATTTGAGCACAGAAAGCCAACATGGCCACATCTGACCACTTTCCAAGAGAAGCCAGAAATCCAGATTTGTATTATGAAATCTACCAATTTTAATATGATGACTCAAGTTTCTTAAAAACATGGAATGAGTCAAACAAAATATGTTTGTGGGTCAGATTTGCCCCATAGGTTGCTGGTTCATGGGCAGCTCTAGAACCAGACAATGTGTGAGAACTTGGATAAACCCAGAGCTAAACTGTGAGCTCCATGAGGGCAGGCCTCTGCTGCTCTGTTCACACAGTGCCAGAAAGACATCATTCATTCCTTAATTCAATAATTATTTATTGAGTACAAGCCATATGCTAGGCACTGGGGATTCTGCGACACAAGGCAAACAAAGAAATAAGGACACTATTAGTGTGATGCAGGACTCAACAAGTGATGAAATAATGATAGGTGAAATCTGAGTGACAGGCAGGAGCTAGCTGTACAGAACAGGGAAGAGCCTGATCTGCAGAAGGAAAAACTGGTGCAGATGCCCTGAGTGGGAGTGAGCCTAATATGTGGGTAATGAACCTAAAGGTCATGAGGGTATGGGAAGGCCTAGGAACTGAGGTGGGAGAGGCAGGTCAGCCCTGTCATGATGCTCAGTGTGGTAGGAAGCCTGTGTGTGTGTTGGGGGTGGGGGGTGTCTGCTCAGGGGAGAATGGTCTGTGTGTATCAGGAGGGAAGGGGTAAGGGTGGCAGTAGGGAGACCAGGGAGGAGGCTACTGTAATGGTCCAAGCAGGAGACAGTGGTGGTCTGGGCCAGCTGCAAACAGAACAATGAGCACTAGTTCTAGGTGCTCTGAGTGGGCATCTCTTGTTGGTACAGTGGACTGGGGCATGAAGGAAGATAGAACTTGAGCAGGCAAGTGAGGACCATGCTACTGAAAGACTGGTAACTGACACCAATCTTGTGCACAGCTCCCATCCCAAGCAGTCCAGGGAGAGCTAGGACAGGAATTGGATGAAGGTTAGGAACAAACCCTTCCTGTTCTCAGATAAGGCTCCTGGGGGGAGCTGGCATGGGGTGGAGGTGGGTCAGGGCTGGGAAGCCAGCAGGGCACGGGCAGAAGGGCAAATGGGAGAGCAGATGTGCTGCAGAGGCATCAGGCTTCCCCAGACTTGTCTCTGGGGATGTGGGCTAAGCCACCTGACTGCTCAAAGCCTCTGTTTACATGTCTGTAAAGTGGGGCTTCTAGTCCAGTTCTGCTCTTCAAGGCTGTGGAGAGATGCTGTCAATTTGCTTTTGCCCAGAAGCCTAGTATCCCTTAAAAATGGACTCAGCTTTAAAGCAGGCCTGTGGTGCTCCTGGGCACTGAGGCCTCCTTCTGCTTGGCTCAAACAGTGACCTTGTGGAGGCTGAAAAGCCCCCGACAAACTGAAGTGCTATGGATGACACCGACTCCTCCATCTCTTGCTGAGTTCCTGCCCACAGGCCCTCCAGCCCACTGCGAGGATAGGCCAGGGTCCCCTGGGCCTGGCAGGGAGCTGGGGGCTGCCATGTAGGCCAAAAGCTCCTGAGGTGGGGCTGGGCAGCAGGCAGAGCAGGGAGCCCCCTGGGCCATCTGGAGCATCTGAGTGATACAGTAGGTTCCTGCTGCAGGAGGCCAAGAGCTGGGTTCGCCCACCACTGTGGCCAGACTTTATTCATGCTTCCAACTCCCAGCCTTCCCTGTCTCAGACCTTGGAACCAACAGCCCCAGGTTCTCAGGGCCAAAGCCCAGTCACCCTGATGCCCTCTTCTCTCCCCCACCGCATCCACCACCAATAAGCGCTGTCATCTCCCAAATCATCTGGCATCTGCCCACACTTCTACCTCCATGGTTACCATGTGGTCCAAGCCCCTGTCACCTTTCACCTGGACCCCATTACAGCCTCCTGACCAGCCTCCGGGCTCCCTCCTCACCTCCTAGCCAGCTGTCTCCCTTCAGCTCAGACCCTCTCCAGTGGCACCACCACAACTGGCACAAAGTTCCCAAGGCTGGCACTCAGGCCCTACTGGCCTCCTGGCCCCATGCGCCTCTCCCTTCCGCTGGCTCTGTGGGCACCTGCCACACTGCCTGCCCTCTGCCCACTGAACGGGCAAAGCCTGTTCCTAGCTCAGGCCTCTCCTCTGCCGCGCCTTCGGCCTGGAGCTCTTTTCCCCACTTGATGACTGGCTACCTCTCAGCGCTCAAGCTTCCCCCTCCCTGACCACTGGAGAAATCCTTGTCCCCAGTCACCTCTGTCCCATTACCCTGTTCTCTTTTCCTTGCAGCATCTTTTACTCCATGAAATTTGGGTTTGTCTTGTTTGTTTGTTGTCTGTTCCCCTCTCCCCCAGGGTAAGTTCTGTACAGGAGAAACCTCTTTGAACACCTTTTTAGAAGCTTTATTTAGGAACAGTTCAACACCATAAAGTCCACCCTTGTAAAGTCACAACTGAGTGGTTTTTAGTATCTCCACAGAGTTGTGCAAATATCACTTGTCTTCCAGAACACTTTCATCACTCCAAAAGAAATCTCACACCATTAGCAGTCACTCCCCATTCCTTCCAACTCTCTGCTACCTCTGTGGATTTGCCTCTTGATAGGTAATTTGTAAAGTGTGCCTCATAATCCCAGCTCCCAGTGCTGTGAAGATGGACTGCTTATATCCCCCATTTTACAGATGAGAAAACAGGCTCAGGACCCCTCAGGAACTGACTTTCCCTTTTCCGAGCCTTGTGACTACCATTTCCTCAGAACTGGGCTGTGCTGCGGAGGATGGAGGCTCAGCAGGAAGAGGACTGGGGTGTGGGCATGGAGCAGGGGGTTCCTGGCTGCGGCCCACATCTGGGCCCTCTTGGGTGGGGGGTCACTTTCGGGGGCGGGTCTGCTGAATGCAGATTCAGGGGATGTTCATGCTCTCAGTGATGGTGGGCTGAGCTCAACTCTATGCCTATTCTATGCCAGGGACCAGCCAGGACCACGTTCCCACCAGGAGCTGGGCAGGAACATCTGGGACCTGGACACCCAAGAGGGTGAGGGTAGTTGGTGTGGCAGGAGGGCCAATTCAGGGTCAGAAAAGGGCTGTTTGCTGAAGTCCAGGCTCCACCTCTTAGGAGCTCTGTGACTTTGGGCAAGTGACTGAACCTCTCTGGGCCTTCCTTTCTTCATCTGTGAATGGTACCCATTCTCAAGTTGCTGTGAGCCTGTGAGCCCATGTGGATGTGCCTACCACAACATCAGGAACCACACGTGGGTTCCCTCCCTCCAGAAGCCTCGCTCCAAGGAGGCAAGGCTCAGAAAGGCTGGAGACTCTCAGAGGCTGAGTAGGGGAGAGCCAGCACCGATTTCATGACCCTTTGAAGCCTGTCTCCTCAACTGTAAAAGGGCTTTAGTAACCATTCCTCCCTCTCCATGACAGGTGAAGGCTAGGGACATGTACTTATCAGCACCCTCTGGGCCTCAGACAGGGAAACGAGACAGGCTGTTGTTACCCCCCAAGCTGCCTTCCTTCCCAGGGCTGCTTTCATCCCTGCTCCTTTCATCTCAGGTTTCATTAGCCAGGCCGTCCCACCCTACAGCCTCCTGGGAGGCAGTCATCACTACCGTTTTATAGACGGGGAAACTGAGGCACCTAGAGGGAAGTGGTTTGAGTCTGCCGCCTGTGAGTCAACTGTGGAGCCAGGGCCCAGAGAAGCTGGAACTGGGCTTTCCAGCTGGACCTGTCCCTGGGGGTGGATCCCTGTCTCCATCCCCTGGCACCCTGGGCATCTAGACAGCCTCTTTTCCAGCTCTCTCTACCCCACCACTTCCTACCACCCTCCCATCTGGAGGGCAGCAGGATGGGGGTAGGGAGAGGTGTCTGAAGCCTGGAGGAAGGAGAGAAACTAGTTGGCAGAGGCTAACATGGAGGCTCAGGCCTGTTTATCTTCAAAGTGGGCTAGCTAGAGCCAGAGGCTTAGTGAGCCAGGCAGGCTATGGGATTTGGACACCCCCAGTTCTGTGCCCTGGAAGCTGGCAGTCAGTGGTGCACCTGCAGCCTGGGCTCCGAGCCCACAAAGAGGCCGCACCGTAAGCCTCAGGCCCAGCCCTCTTAGTGCTCCCAAACAGTCCTGATCCATCTCTTTGGAAGTCAGGAGTGCTGGGTTCTAGCACTGCTTGGCCCCAAGTCTTTGGCGGCGACGCCTCGGTTTCCTGGTCCGTGCCAGGCTTGCCATGCCAATAAACTCTGACTGGCCAGGCCCTACCGGTCCGCACGTTTGCATCCCGTTGTTTTCCGGCTTCATGGAGGCTTATGGCCTTGCCCTGCTGGCTCTAATCCGGCCTGGCTGCTGCGACCCTTGCCAACTGTCGGCCTGCCCTATGGCAAAAATCAGTGGCATGTGCCGCCGCGACCCCGGTACAGGTTCCGCGCCCCAATGCCGAGCGGGTGGGGGACCCGGGGCGGTGTCAGAGAAGCGAAGCCAAGCCCTGCGGCGCCTGCCTGACCGGTTCAGCCGGGAAAGCGGCGCGCACTACTTGCGGGCGCCCTGGTACTGTGCCTTGCACACCCCCCAGCGGCCACCCTTGGAGCCCCAGGACCGGCACCCTACGCCACCCCGAGGGGCAGCGCGCGACTGGCGCCTGGTGCCATGCGCCCGGGCCCCAGCCGGGAGCGCGCTGGCTGCCATCCTCATCAACCCGGCGGGCGCTGTCCAGCGCAGGGCCCAAGGAGTGCAGCCCGCGCACAGAGAGACCTCGGCATCCGGGAGCCCGGCCTACCCAGCGCCCCCGCCTCTGGTCGGGCCTGCGGCTGTTTCGGGAAAGGGGGCCTGCACGCAGCGGGACAGTTACTCAGCCCCAGCGAAACCGGCGAGTCGGCACCTGCCGGCCGGGAGGGAGAGGGAGGCGGTGGCCCCGTTATGGCCCCGCCCCCGCCGCCCACGCGCAGCGCGCCCCGCCCCGCGCCGCC